>OX632362.1:36490611-36515611 GCA_951751655.1 Ophion costatus | reverse complement strand
CTTGGAGCGAGACACCACTGTGGCGGGTGAAAAAACGATTGTTTTGCAGTTACTCGAATTACGCATGTTGGAGAATTCGGGAAAACAAATTGGGGTTGAAGTATTCAAAATTGACGAAGTTACGAACGATTTAGGGAGAGCAGGGAGCGCAACGATTTACGTATTTTAAACTTTCGATCGCGTTTTTGGAGAAACGACTTTTCTGGAGAACTAGCTATAATTGTCCGGTTTTGAATTCAGAAGGAACAACATTTCCGTAATTACGGTATCTATCGTTGTACGTAGACGTTATTTTTTATTTATGATTTTTTTAGCCTCCAAATATAAGTAAAAATATATCGCCAAAATTACTTTTTTTAACACCCGCTATTTTGTGACAGTTCTGTTTTTCATTTCTTTTTTTTTAACGGCTATGAACAGCAAGAACTACGTTTATGGAGATTATACAACTTTGTTATTTTTGTTTTTCAGACCACCCATGGTCAAGTTATCGAGCCAGCCTCTGGATCACATTTTTAAATAGAGGCTCGATTATACCTCAATAGTGAATTACAGAAAAAAACATACCTTTTTCTAATCTCGAATAAATAATTTAGTATGCAAAAAACTGGAAAAACGACCGTTTTTCACCCCGTCACATCGTTAAGTAATCGAAAGTTTACATGTTTCCAATGATATAGATGTTTAGTATAATTTATCAAAAAAAAGGTTCTGTCGTATAGACTGAATGGCGTTCTTTAACTTTATTTCATTTGAATTAACCAGCGAAATCAGAGATGCAGTAGTACGCTCTGTGGCCGCAGTGTGGCGCAGGGCCCGAGGCTTCTCCCGCAGGCCATTCGTACTCCGAGCGAGCATACCACCGAGCCCGCGAAACGTATCGAGGCCTACGAATTTTGCGCTTTTTTGCTCGCGCTCGACCAAGTGTATTCCGAAAGACGTGGGAATTTCACATCTTGTTATACCCTCGCAAGGGGAACATCCTCTCGCACATGCCGAAATGGTGGTAATACGAAAGATTTTTTATGATTTTTCACCATTGAGAATTGTCAATAACACGGATAAATATTTATTGTATACGAGGAAAATATGGTAAATTTGCTGGTTGCCAATCGAAGTACTAGTCACTCAAATACAATTTTTGTTCGTTCGAAATAACAATATATTTTAATATAGGGCACATTTACTGCATAATGTTAAAGGTGTTTTTTAAATATTAAAATATATTTTTCATACGTTCTAATCAACAATGCATTTTTATCCGACGCCCATTCATTGAATTGTTGACATTGAAAAATGGTTGAAAGAAATAAAAAAATATATTTCAAATATTTAAGCAGAAAAAAATAATTTGTCTCAAATATTGGATCATCGCATGAGTAATGCAATTTTTTTTAGTACTTTTATTTTTCTCAACATTAAGATAACCAAAATTCCTTTTAATCTAAAATATGATCTCCTTCATTTTCTACAGTGCTCTTCCATCTTGCCGCTAGACTTTCAAGGCCCCTTTTCCAAAATTCGCTTATCCTTGACAAAAAAATGCAATTGAAAAAACCGCATTATTTACATCATAACCCAATGCATACTAGTTGAATCAAGTTTTTTCAACCGTCTCGGGCTTCCAAAACAAAAAAAAAAGAAACCTAAAACCACCTACTTTTTCGCGCGAATTGAGCACACGTCTCCTCTTTTTTTTCAGCAATAATGAATCTTCTTTTTTTAATGCACACGATTTAAATCAATTTTAGTGATCTTCCTGAAATGCTAATTGCGCTCGCGGACTATTTCGGCCATGACCTTTCTTCGGTGCCCAAATTCGCCGCGGCCCGAGATGTATGTTTCACGCGAACCAGCCGGTATCATTAAGTTTCGATTTTTTTTTGCCTCCTCCTCGCCGAAAACGCTCGCTCCGGGGGTCTCGATAAATATCGCGGGAGAACGCACTGGGAGGGAGCCGAAAGAGCGTGATTCCTTCGCGGTGCACGATGGCAAGTCCGTGCAATTTCAGCGAGGAAATGACGAGGGAATATGCAGAAGGGAGGAGAAAATAACATATATCTGGGTAGAGGATATTTCGAACCCGTTTCTACCTACTGCTGGCTATCAACACATCTGGCGTTTTCAAGGACGGTCCTCATACATTTTTTCTCAAACGTTGAGTTGATTTTGGGTCCTTGGAAAGATCTTTTTACAAATTTACTCGCATTTATCCAAAGACAATTTTGAAGGTATGGGGGTTTATATAACGTTGACTATAGGGATCATTGGCTCTTATGAGGACGGTCCTCGAAGTCGAACGAAGAGGATATTTCGAAGCCGTTTCTACCTACTGCTGGCTATCGACACATCTGGCATTTTTGAGGACAGTCATATATTTTTCCTCAAACGTTGCGTTGATTTTGGGGACAGAAGGGTCCTTGAAATGCCCTTTTTATAAATTTACTCGCATTTATCTGATGGTGAGTTTGAAGCCACGGGGGTTTATATAAGGTTGAGTATGGGGACCATTGGCTCTTATGAGAACGGTCCTCGAAGTCGAACGAAGAGGATATTTCGAAGCCGTTTCTACCTAATGCTGGCTATCGACACATCTGGCGTTTTTGAGGACAGTCATATATTTTTCCTCAAACGTTGCGTTGATTTTGGGGACAGAAGGGTCCTTGAAATGCCCTTTTTATAAATTTACTCGCATTTGTCTGATGGTGATTTTGAAGCCACGGGGGTTTATATAAGGTTGAGTATGGAGACCATTGGCTCTTATGAGGACAGTCCTCGAAGTCGAACGCAGAGGATATTTCGAAGCCGTTTCTACCTACTGCGGGCTATCGACACATCTGGCGTTTTTGAGGACAGTCCTCATATATTTTTCCTCAAACGTTGCGTTGATTTTGGGGACTGAAGGGTCCTTAAATGCCCTTTTTATAAATTTACTCGCATTTGTCTGATGGTGATTTTGAAGCCACGCGGGTTTATATAACGTTGAGTATGGGGACGATTGGGTGTTATGAGGACGGTCCTCGAAGTCGAACGGCTTCGAAAAAAAGGGCGAGGGAGAATCTCGACTCGCCTATCCACGGGCCGTGTGCTTTCCGCCTATTATACGTTATTTCTTCTCTCCTGGGAACGTTTCGATCGGTCTTTCCTTGCGTGGGACTGCTGGCCGCAATAATGACGAAAAAAAAAAAAATGAAAAAAAATAACATAAATAAACGAACTCGATCTCAGCCGTTATACCCTTTGATTGTTATGATTATTGTTTTTGCTGTTGTTGTTTACGGGGAGAAAAAAAAATCGCCGATGGCGCTGCGAGGCTGCGTGAGTTCGCGAAACTGCCGAAGTCTGTGAAATTGGGGCTCGCTCGAGCGCGATGATTCGCGGTTTGAATGCCGATCGCGTCGACTAAGACGCCGCGAGAGATCTCGCCGAGTTTAGCTCCAACCTCGGCCAACTCGCCCCGCTACACAACCGAGACCGTATCGCGTATTAATTGATTCATCACTGATCACTGACCGAGAAAACATCGTGCAGCGAATTTTTATTTCGATTTTCCGCGGAAAAAGGGGTTTATCGACTGCACGCTGTCGAGGGCACGAGAACGACAATTGGGTGACCGAAGAGATCGAAGCCAAATCCTTATGGATGTATTGCCCGCACATTCCCTACCACAAGTGAGTTTCGGTGAGAATTTTCAGCACTTTGCGATAACATTAAAATTTGAAAAAATCAACCCGCATGAAGATGCTGAGAAGGTTGGTTTTGAATAATAAGAATGCCAAAAATGTATGAGTAGATTGTTTAAACGAAAATTCGTTCGAAAAATCTCCCAATAAAAAATTCGTTCGAAAAATATCACAATCTTAAATGGATTGTGGTATTTTTCTGAATACACGTGATTTTTAAAAGAATTTCCTCTCCATTTCGAAAATTCCGTTTTTGAAAATTTTCAGGGGCTGTACCTACGACACTGTTCGTTCAATACCCCGGACACTTCTTGGATTTAAGGCGTTAGGCCACAGTAACGGGTATAAAATCATGTGCGAATTTAACAATTTTTTTTCGTATGAAAAAGTGATTCACTCATAAAATTAATTACACATCTATTTAGTATGAATATCAAGCTGTTAGACATTTTTTTTTCGATGCACAAAATGGCCGACTACTAATATATTTTATTCTTATCTTTTTTCCAATTGGCGTGACAAATAACTTCAACAATTTTCACTCGATTTACTTCAAATCTAAAAGTTATGTTCCTAATTGCATTTCGCAGAGAAGTACGTACGGAATTTCTGATTAATCGAAAACTTTTCGTTTTATGAGCAGTTTTATACGAAATTTTTCACTGAAAATTCATTTCTCAAGTTCAAATACCTACAACTTTTGAGTAAAACGATATTTTTTAAATTCCGTACGTACTTCTCTAGGTATTCTAATGTAGATTGACGAGAATTTTTATTTTTTGTTCTAGGTAAAAAATTGTGGATGCTAAATGTCACGCCGCGGAGCACCTAAATAAAGATGAAAGAAAATATTTGTAGTCGCCATTTTGTACATCGAAAACAAAAAATATACTTTCTATCAGCTTGATATTCATACTAAATAGGTGTGTAATTAATTTAATGAGTGAATCACTTTTGCATATGAAAAAAAATTGTTAACTTCTAACATGATTTCAGACCCGTTACCGTGGTCTAACCCCTTAATATGTAACATTTCCTGATTTCTCGAAAACTCCTGTTATGAATCATTTTTGGAATGCTTTATTCGGAATATCAAACGTTTGCATTCCCAAACCCATCCAATAAAACGACTCACCAACGAATAAAAATTACTCAATAAAAAAATAAATGACTTAACAATAAAATAAAATTACTCGCCATAAAAAAAACTTAATAATGAAATAAAATGACTAAATGTAAAAAAAATACTCAATAATGATATAATGAATAATTTGCCGATTAACCTCTCCATTCGCGCTCAAAAAAATTCTAAAAATAACAAAAACGGTTTCATGCATTTCCAAACCCATACAATAAAATGACTCAATAAAAATATAAATGACTTAACAATAAAATAAAATTACTCCTCATAAAAAGAAAATTTAATAATAAAATAAAATGACTAAAGGCAAAAAAAAATACTTAATAATGAAATAATGAATAATTTGCCGATTAACCTTTTCATTCGCGCTAAAAAAATACCTACTCTACGAGCCACTCCATAAAGCCTTACTCAAGCCTGCCCTCACCGATCGCCGCGTTATCACGCCGCAGTTCCGATCGATCGGGGTGCGCTTATTTATTTATATATCCCGAGGATAATTTTTTCCGTCCTCCCCTCCCCTCCCCTTCGCCCCCTGCTCTTTCTCGCCCCGCGAATCCGCAGTGCGTAACGGCTGCGCGCGATACGCGGCGATCGGATCAAGGTCGAGGTCAGGAAACGCGAGACGCCGAAGAACGCGCGTACGGAAAAAAAAAAGTTGGCGCGAAGAGCGCATCGCGCGTTCCTACGGAATGAAATCCAACGCGCCGGTGGATGAAAGGAACGAGGGCTCTCCTCGAGATAGTTAATCAAGCCGCGGGAGCGAGGTCTTTGGAATTACGCGAGGCATCAACGATGAGCGTGGGGGAGGGGGGGGGCGAGAGAGAACGAGAGAGAGAGAGAGAGTCCGTTCTGAGTGTTTGTGTCTTAGGGGGAGTCGGAGCATCCGGCGTTCGTCCGAGACACTGGGGCCCTCAACATCCGGTCTGCAGCCCGAACAACAGTGCGCACTTTCATACACGGAACGGAAGGCATGTTCTTTTTTTCAATTTTTTTTTAAATGCATTGCTCGCGATTCTCCGCTCTTCGTAAGAATGACGGTATAAAAATGTCGAAAGGAGCTAAAAAAAAGGGCAAATCATTTTGCTTCATTGTTACCACGTCCTGCCATGTCTAATTGCTTTTCTTATACATAAGTATGTGTGGGATCTATATATCTATATACAGTGATATATATACATATATATTTTAGGGTGGTTAAAAAAAAATCGATTTCTTTTTTCGCAACGGAAAATTGAAGTATGTTAAGCAAAAGAAAGTTTTGCAAAATTTGAGGGCTCTAAACAATTTTTTAGTTAGTGCTTAAACGCCTTTTCATGTTTTTTTTTCATCATTATCGAGGTATTAGATTTTTTTTTTATCTCGATGCAGAAAACGTTAGTGCGTTATCCAATGCAAGTATTGATCTATTTTTTTCTGTACCAATACACCATTTTTATTTGAATATTTTTTTTACCATAAGCAAGTTGTATTTGCAGATTAAGAATCAATATATGTAATTCGGTTGTGAAAATTATATCAACCACTTGATGAACAAGAACACGGTGTTTACATCACTGAACGTCTAACGAGTATGCGTGTTTTTTTTTGGAGTAATATGTTATTGCGGAGTAAGAAAACAAATGGAGAAAAATGATTGACGAAAAATCGAAAAAAAATCATTAAAAGTCGTTTGTGCACTACCTAAAAAAATGTTTAGACCTCTCAAATTTTGTGTGAATTACTTTGTCAGAACGTAGTAACAATTTCCGTTGAGTACCGCGAAAAAAAAATATTTTTATTGCACCACCCTAATATATATACATATATATACATGTGTGTGCGTGTATTAAAAAAACCAAAAGAGGAGTAGAATAGAAAAGGCAATCAGTCCGAAGAAAGAACGAACTGAGTCTGAGGGTGGCGGACACTGGGCGCCAAGGAGGAGCTTGGGTTTGCTTGCATTTGCTTGGCGGAACAATTTGGATAAGAGGAGACGAGGAAAAAAGGAATTCAGGGAGAGGAGCGATGGGAGACGGAGCTGAGAAAGCGATGAAAAAAAGGAAGAAGATTGATACAAGGTGTAGGTGACAGATTTGTTTACGATCAATTTCCAATTAGTATTGGTTTTATCTGTTTTATAATGAATTTCATTTTTTAGGAGGATTCTAGGTGAAACTTTTGAATGTATGGAAATTTTGGTTTTCTAGGGATTTTCAAAATCGATCGAAGACGGACTTGAGAGGGTGATTGAAAAAAGGGATAAGATTGATAAAAGATATCGCTATATCTTTGACACATAGATGTCGCGATATGATTCATATTCGTTGGCGATCAATTAAAGATCTCTATCGCCTTTGTCTGTTTTTAAAAGAATTTCACTTTTGAAGGGTATTTTTGTTGATTTTTTTTCAAATATCGATTTTTTTATGGGGAGGTTCTATGAACCGGCGAACTTTGAATGAGTTTTTTTAACATGACTTTTTTAAGTCGGTCGCCACGATATTTCAAAAAACACCGCACCGATCAACTTCAAATCTTACAAGCTTGCACATCTAAACAAGCTGTGCTTGAAAGGAATTTTTTTTTCGATGCATTGTTTACTTTTTATCAACGAGAATGGAGGGTTTTTTTTCCATCGAAAATCGATATTTTCGGTCGAAAAATCAATCTTTAATTCAATCCTTCGTCCAAGCACCACATATTTTCATGCAAAAAGTAAATGCGTTTAATTTTTTTTTTTCGGATGATTTGTTTCCGGCAGTGGTTACCACGAAGAACGTTTTTCAAACCGCGCTCTGCACAAGCCATTGTATCTACCACATTTATAAATATTTTTTAATACAAACATTATTTTAATAATCCTTAAAACCATACTCTCAAAATAAAAAATTTCAATACCTGCATACGATTACCCAGAAAAAACATCACGAAAGTTCCACTTTTTTCCGGCCACGAGCCAAATCTAACTCGTTAAAAAACATCAACGGCGACTCTCCAATCCTACGTAAACCAAAATATATGTACAGGCTCGGCCAAACGTGCATCCATACTAAAAAGCACATTCCAAAAAGTCGAAAGCCTCGTATTTGTTTCCTCATCCAACTACCGTTTTTCCGGTCCAATCATCCACTCAACGACGTCAGTAGCAATTTCCAACAGACAATAGATCCACAGAAAATAAAACAACGAGCATTAATTCGCTAATTGCTCTTGGCTTTTCTCGTGCCACAGACTTCGTCGTAGTCTCTCCGTCCCGTGTATTCGTCGTGGCTGCACCGTGCAAATATAATATTAAATTGCAGTCTCGTTATTCTCGTTATTTCGAGATGCCGATGACCGCGCGGCGGCAGCAGCGCTTGCGGCTCGCTGTAATAATGCGAATGCGCGTTCTTTATTCTGGTGCGCTCCTGTTAGCCCGCGCGTGTAGACTTGCGCAGACGCGATTGACGATAGACGACGACCAGTATCTATATATGTGTGTATTTATATGTACAGGGTGTCTTGTCATGATGAAAAATCCTGCAACTATCCATAGGTTAGATCACAACCTATTCGTATTATGCGATGGGATTTCGGTTCAGTAAGAGTCTCACATTTTTCGAGATAAATATCATCTGCTTTTGATTTTTCGCATGTCATTTCTACAAATGATGACTTTTGTCAGCCGGTTTAAAAAAAAATACTCTTGGTTATTTGTTTTATCTAGGAAAGTCTTCTTTAGAATTTAACTTTCTAACTAACTTAAATTAACTCCTTTCTTAACTAAATTTGCCTTAACTCAACTCAACATAACTTCACTTAATTTAACTTAAGTTAACCTAACTTAACCTAACTGACTCAACCTACTTAACTAACTTAACTTAACTAAGTTAATTTAACTAACTTAACTTAACCAACTTAACTTCACCAACTTAACTAAACTAACTTAACGAAACTAAACTTAACTAACTTAACATAACTTAACTAAGTTAACTTAACTAACTTGACTGAAATTACTTAACTTAACTAACTTAATTTAACTTAACTAACTTAACTAACGTAACTAACTTAACTTGACTATCTTAACTTCACTTAAATAACTTAACTTAACTAATTTAACTAACTTAACTTAACTGACTTAACTTAACTAACTTAACTAACTTAACTGACTTAACTAACTTAACTAACTTAACTGACTTAACTGACTTAACTAACTTAACTAACTTAACGAACTTAATTTAACTAACTTAACTAACTTAACTTGACTATCTTAACTTAACTAACTTCACCAACTTAACTTTCTAACTAACTTAAATATTGAGGAAACTTTATGAAAAAAGATCTTATGTAGAATTTCCATACAGACAAATTCGCACATCTGACTTTGATAGCCTGGGGTGTAAAAAAATGTACTATGCGTATCATGCCAGTTACTTAAAAAAGTCGCTTAGTTATTGTCGATTCGTATCATTTGTAGAAATTACATGTGAAAAACGAAAAGCGGTTGATTTCTTTCAAAAAATAAAATAAAGCCCATAATCTCAAAAACCGTGGGACTTTAAATAAACTGAAATTCCAGCATGTGGTAGGACATGATCTGACCTATCGACAGTTGCGGGATTATTCATTGATAACAGGACACCCTGTATATACATACACTTTTAGACGCGTCACGAGATCGACCGGACTGTCGATCAACTCGACGTGAAGTCTACGTGCTCGGAGAACTCGTAATTATGGTTTACAGTTCATATATATACACACACACACACATATATACATATATACATATATATATATATATACATATAATGTCTTCTGGATTGCCATGGGAACGTTCAGTGAACGAGTATTATATGTACAGAGTAATAGTTGTAGTCCCGCAAATATATTGTGTGCATTCGCGTACTCGGGACATTTCTATAGACAAATGCGCGAAGGCGTTCATATATATATATATATATATATATATATATATATATATATATATATATATATATATATACATATATATATATATATATATATAGGCACGTATGTTCAACGAGGACAATAATACAGGGCGGCAGATGGAATTAAGAAGATAGAACATCGAGAGACGACCGCAAAAGAGACGAGCAGAAAACGCATTGACGGTAGGCTTAATAGATACGCGAGACGTCGCGAATACGACATCGAATAACCTGTCTACACTCCGAGTTAGGGAATCTAGGAATCTTCTATGAGAATAGCACACACAGACTTCACACCCTAATAATGCCGTATGCTATCCGCGTGTGTATGCATATACAGGGTGTCCCGTGAAACATCACGTAGTTATTGAGGAGGTTTAAAGTCGCGAAAAATCGAACTATAAAAGGATGTGCGAGTCAGGAACGACAAACGATGCAAGTCAACAATCGTCGTGAGATGATGAGAATATATGATAACTAATCACAGCGGCACACTGTATGTCACACAACTGAAAAATAACAATAAATAATACTCATCATCATCGTCAATTGAGGAGGTTTGCACAATGGTTTGTGCAGACCGCTGCTTGAGAAACGTCCTTCACGGTGGCCACCGCTGCTCGGAAACGAATCATCCGAAATAAAAAAATCGAACGCTTTTCATTTTTGCATGAAATTATGAAAATATCGATTTTATGAAAGTATCGATTTTCTGTGAAAAAACGCTCTATTTTCGCTGATAAAAAAAAAACGGTGCGTCGAAGAAAAATTCCTTTGTTAAAGCACTGCTTTGTGAAATGTAAAGGGAGCTTGAAAAATTTGAAGTTGCTCGATTTTTCAGATATCGTGGTCATCGATTTCTAGAATCTCATTTTGAGAAAAACCCGTTTTAAGTTTGCCCGTTGGCGGAATCTTTCGATAAAGGCCCATAATTCCTTCAATTTTGGGACTTGACATTTCGAAGAATATTCTTCAATCGTTGTGTTTTGAGAAACCGTCGGCACCCAAAAAACGACATTTTCAAAAATTTCAATAAGGTGTGAGGCCTTGAAACAGTTAAAAAACTTCTCAAAAACTGGTGGCGTTTTTCATTAAGGCCTTAGGTCACAGTGACTGATATAAAAACATGTGTGAATTTAACAATTTTTTTCCGTATGAAAAAGTGATTCACTCATAAAATGAATTACACATCTATTTAGTATGAACATCAAGCTGCTAGAAAATATATATTTTTTTTTTCCATGTACCAAATGGTCGACGACTAATATTTTCTTTTGTCATCTTTTTTCCAATTGGCGTGACAAATAACTTCGACAATTTTCACTCGATTTACGTCAAATTTAAAAGTTATGTTCCTAATTGCATTTAGCAGAGAAGTACGTACGGAATTTCTGATTAATCGAAAACATTCCACTTTATGAGCAGTTATAACGAAATTTTTCACTGAAAATTCATTTCTTAAGTTCGAATACCTAAAACTTTTGAATAAAACAGTATTTTTTAAATTCCGTACGTATTTCCCTAGGTATTCTAATGCAGATCGACGAGAATTTTTGTTTTTTGTTCTAGGTAAAAAATTGTGGATGCCAAATGTCACGCCGCGGAGCGCCTAAAAAAAAGATGACAAAATAAAAAATTATATTTTCTAACAGCTTGATATTCATACTAAATAGATGTGTAATTCATTTTATGAGTGAATCACTTTTTCACACGAAAAAAAAATTGTTAAATTCGCACAGTATTTTATACTCGCTACTGTGGCCTAAAGCCTTAATACGAAATTTGATACTCTAGTGGGCAAAATTCCATGTAGAATCCCCTTACATATGACATAATTTTCATGGGACACCCTATATATATATATATATATATATATATGAGTGTGTATGTACCCGGCCATTTATATGGCGATATTGCCGTACGCGACCTAGCCACATATATATTATAAATATATGTATATATATCCCTCAGGTCTATATAACGTTTCTCAAAGTCTCACGCCCTCGAACCAGCCCTATAACCATGCCGCCTACCTACGTACATATCGATACGATAGCCGCGATAGTCGTGGACCGACCGCGCGAGTCCTGACGTACTCGTTTACCCGTTAAATCAGTTGGCATAGGTCCTCGTGTGATCTTAAGAGGACGTGTGCCCCTTCGCGGGCAAACTCGACGAGCGCGTGGGTCGTAACGATTTCGGTAAATATATAAACGTCGCCAGCGCGAGTATCGCTCGTATAATGTCGGGAAGATCCAACAGAAGACCGGTGAGGCTGCACACGGCAACCTGAATCTTATTCTGGAAGACGGGGTACTATGGAGGGAAGATTATTATCGTGAATCGTCGTAGTGAGGATCGAAAAAGTTATTGGGTTTTGTTCGAATTTCTGATTCGTCTGCATCTGGATACGCTTCGAGGGGGAGAGCGGAATAGTGGTAATTTTATGGAGAAAAAAATAAGTTAAAAAAATATATTGAGGATCGTGGTGAGCTTTGAATTTTTTGAATGCGATTTTTTATTTCGTTTTATGCCTAGGGTGTTAATTTTTATTTTGATTTTACAAATAAGGATGCGATGTAACACGAAAATAAACAGAAATCAAAGATTTCTTTCATTTTTAAAATGTTTGTTCCTTAAAGATTTTTATTGTAAGAAAATTAAAGACATAAGGATTCGATGTAAAACAAAAATAAACAGAAATTGGAGATTTCTTTAATTTCTGATTATCTATGTTTTATAACGAATCCTTATTTCTTCAATTTTCGTTTATATTTGTTATTTCTACATTTTGTTATGTAAATCAAAATATGAATGATAACAAATAATTGTTTCGGAACATTATCTTTAAAAGAAAAAAAAAGTGTTGAAAAAACGCTTGAAAGTAATCTTTTTGATGTGTCAGCGCGATAACTCGATCGCCTTTCGTACTGCACAGGAAATACGAGGGAGGGCGAGAAACTCGTACGCTTTCTCGCCCTCGAAGACTCTCGTTTGCATCGTCGAGCGGTAACGAAGTGCCTGCAGTGAGCGTACTCCTCGTCGTGATGAAGTTGACCTCTTTTATCAATGATCCTCGAGGGCTTCCGTGGATCGGTAATGTACGAAATCGGTCATCTCCGAGTTGAGGATGTTACATTGTGTATATATGTATGTATATATAGGTATATTTATCTCGTAACCGAGCTCAACTGGTCCTCCCGGGTCAATGAATGCAGATCATTCATTCCCGAGAATTTTAACGCGTTCGTGCGAACGCGGCCTCTCTCTCTCTCTCTCTCTCTCTCTCTCTCTCTCTCTCTCTGATTCTTATTTCTGTAATTAAATTTTATTTTTTATCGTATTGCATTTTATATTGGTTATTGTTGTTTTTTTTCTAACGAATCCAGGATTTTTAAATAAGGATTAAATATAAAAAAATAAACACTGTAAAATGCGACAGGATAGAAAATAAATAATCATGTATCAATTTGATAAGTATCAACGGGAATGTAAAGAAATAACATTTTTATATCAAACAAAAACAAATAGAAATAAAAGCAATTGTTCATTAACAACAATAAAAGTCCTCGAACAACAAAAATAAAAAGAAATTAAAGCGATTCCTCATAAACAAAAATAAAATCTTTTAAAAAATAGAAATAAACTGGAATTGAAGAAATAAGAATTCGAAATAGAATAAAAACGAAACAGAAATTCAAGATTTATTCAAGTTCTGCTTATTTGCGCTTCGTAAAAAAAAGTTATTTTAAGAAATTAAAGCAATACGTATTCGATACAAAACGAAACTAAACAGAATTAGAAGATTTCTTTAGTGTGTTTTTATTTTCGCATTCTATCGGATCCTTATTTTGTTAATTTCTGTCATTTGAGATGTTTCCATATAAATCAAAATATAAATCATACAAAACAAAAATAAACAGTAATCAAAGATTTCTTTAATGGCTGTTTATTTTTATTTGACATCGAATCGTAATTTATTTTTGTTTTTTAAAGATTTCTTTTTTATTTGAAAATTGCACCAATTTCGGTTTAATTTTGTTTCATATCCTGATTTCTTCAATTACCGTCTACTTTTAGATTAACATCGAAGCTTTAATTTTTTAATTTCTGATTTGACTTTCCCCACATCAACGTTTTATTTCTCTTTTCCGCTCTCTCCGTCTCCCCTTTAATTCCTCTCGTATACTCTTTACGACTGCCTCGTCAACGATGCTATAATGTTACGCGAAAAGAGCCCCAAGCTCTTGGACCACCGCAGGATGTTAACACTAGTCGAAAAGGTTATTCGGTCATATCGGTAGGATGATGACACAGAAAACGCCTATTGGGAACATATCAACCAATAATCGTTGCTACTCTCAACCAAATATAATAATTACTTTTTTCCCCCCTAATTTGAGAGTCACTCGACGTAACCAAGTTTTCGTAGACCGTTACCAAGTTGATCACGCCTGACACGACTACATTTTTAGGCACTATTTGTCGTGCGGTTGGCAACGGCGAAAAGAAGAGGAAGAAGAAAGAAATCTTTCGTCGAGAATCGTGTCGGTATGGACGCGTGTGCTTCCCACGTGACTCATCCAGCCGAAGATATGCATCGGGCGTGACCCTACGGTACTTGCAATGGGTCGGTGCAACTATAAACGCGCACGCACAATGCGTGTTATAATTCTGCCAGGAATCATTGTCGCAACCAGAGTTATACGGAGTATAAACGGAGAGAGAATGAATTCTGACTGCAGCTGATGCACTTCGATGCACTCTGGAATCGTTTCCCGTCCTTCGTGCAATTACTCTACTTCTCTCTCTCTCTCTCTCTCTCTCTCTCTCTCTCTCTCTCTCTCTCCTCTCATACACCTTATGACTCAACGACTCCTTGCAGAGACCGCGCGAGTCACTAACCTTCACGGACGACAACCCTAGGGATTTTTTTTCAAATTCTCCTCTGCTTTACATCCGTTTGCGTAACTTTTGTAGTCTTATTCAGCGAGTCCACAAATTCGAGACCGCACGACTTAGTGACCTTCACCGACTGCATCTCTAGGGATATATTTTAGTTTGTCTACTTTTCTTTTGCTTTACTTCAGTTTGCGTAAAAAATAAAAAAATTTGACATGCACTCGTCTGTAATTTTCTCCGAGGACGTCCCTAGGGATGCTTTTATTTTTTACGTGATTGTTTTCCATTTCCCTTTGCTTTGCTCCCGTTTGCGTAATTTTTTAACTCTCACCCAGCGAATCAAAAAAATTGAAACCGTACGAGTCAATAACCATCTCCTAGGAAATTAGGAAACCCCTGGGGATTTTTTAAACCTTTTTTTGCTTTACTTTAGTTTGCGTAGTTTTTGTAGTCTAATTCAGCAAGTCGAAACATTCGAGAGCGCCCGAGTCAGTCACCTTTTCCGGGAACGTTCCGAGGGATTTTTTTTTCACTTCGATTTGTTTTATTCCATTTTGTATAATTTCCGTAGTCTAATTTACCGAATAAAAATCCGAGCAGTCAGGATAATGTATTTCCATTGAATGCCAACCGCCCCAAAGTCATCATCCAAAAGTGAGTTGAATCGTGAGAGTACGAGTGTTGATACCAACTGTGGTTAATTTTCAAAATCAATTCAATTTCAAACAAGTGTTTTGCACTGGTTGGACAACAAAACAGTGGCTCCTCTGTTTTGGGGATTCATGAAAAATTGCGCCATTTTTTTCTGCTATCAGCGATTGCCGCATTGACATCGTTTTTCGAATTTCGTAAAATGGCGATGTTTTTTGTTCTCATTGTTGAGAGTTGGTCAGAGCTGCGAGGCTTCCATGGTGTTTGCACGAGGAGTCATCGGGCGATGTCGCGAGGTGAAGCGAATTCCTGACTCTCCGGTAGATCTAGCCTGGGTGGAAGGGGGCCTGAGGCCCCCGGGTGACTCACCTGCGTTGCAACCTCTCGTGGCAACAGAGAATGAAACTGAGAATGCTCGCGGGGTAGCCCGAGAGTTTCAACGCTCGTGATTCACGAAACTCCTCTCTCTCTTTCTCTCTCTTTCTCTTTGAAGTAGGGGCCTGATGTGGACGTCTCGAAAATTCCTGGATGTGCCTCGTCGTCGGCCGCCCCCTCTCTCTCGCTCGGTCCCTATCTTCATTCGCTTTTGAAACGAGAATGATCGCGCGAGGAATACAGAAAGAGATCAACCGAGTGAGGGGCGTGAGAAACCTGGCAAGGTATAATGGACACGCGCAGGGCCAACGCGGTTACAGAATATCAGATACCATACAGCTGGATGATAAAACTCCGGAGAATGACCTCGGCTGGCTTCGTGGAAGGCAAGAAAAAACGGTCTCCGAATTCCTCATACGTGAGACAGTGCGACACGACGTTATAAAAATGTCCGCGCGTCGTCGGACGATTCTAATTTAGATATCAAACACCTTAAGGTAGGCAAATCATGGCTAATTAAGCTAGAGAGAAGCCAAGCCAGTCTTCGTTCCGAAAGTCTTGATGTTCTCCAGGAATGCCAGTCTTGGAGGATCCAAGCAAGCTGAAAGATCGACCATCATCGCTTGTTCGTCGAGTCTTTCATTGGAAGTATGTTCATTTTCCAGTTGGCGTTGTGGCACGAGTGCAGGCGAGTATTTTTCCAGGGCCTGTACAGTCTTTAGTGATTTTCATCAACTGGCATGTAACTTACATCTCTTCGGTAGTCTTCACTAAAGCGTGCGTGGTGACCAACAGGCCCATTCATTAATCAGATCAAATTTCAGCTTGGTGGCTGTCAAAATGTACTGCCCGCTTTCGCAGCTCACACCGTCTTTATTGTCCTTCGAGAGATTATGGCAGAATGAAAATGATTTACAAGCTTGGGCCCTCACAGCGGTACCGGTAGCTGGTTCATTGTTTTGTCCTTCCCTAATCCATTGTAAGACGCCCTAAGCTCACTTATCCATCCAAACACATATATGCCTTTTTCTAATTACGCTGCAGGTGTTGAAAAACACAAGGGCGCATCCCACGAGACTCCACTGGCGGTTCACGAGAACCCAGCCCTTTTGCTCTTCCGGCAGTCTCCAACGGAAAGCAGAGTGCTATGAACGCCCTGAAAGGCAATTTGGCCAGCGATATAATTGCAGGTTGAGCGTGGATTTTCTTCGGGGCTGCAGGTATTTGACAAACAATGGAGAAAAGGCAAGGTACCTAGCAGCCGCTGAACATACCTAGGCCTCAACGAAGGTGCCGATTACGGCCAGCGGCGCCATTCCAACCTGCCTCTTTCTCCCTCCATTGCTGGATCGTAAACGACGCTCTTGTCCGGATTAGACCGGTACCGATTGATTTACGCTCGTTACCATCGGGCTACGCGTTTCCGGCGTTTCCACCTAGGCATACACGAAACCCGCGATAGATAAGGGGCCACGGGACGCCAGCTCGAGATGACGACGGGAATAGCGTAGCCTTTAAAATGCCACGAGGAAATACGACCGTGCCGACACTCGGTGTCCCCTCGGGGCGATGCGAGAAATGCGCGTGTAATAATTACTTTACGAGGGTGAAGTCCAACCCCCAGGTATACCCGCGGTGCCACAATCTCGATGATTCTTCATGGAGGCAGGAGAACAATATATCATACCGTGGTATGCGTGTCATAAAAACCCTAAACTCTATTTCGCATTGCCAGGTCAATAAACAACAAACTTCCAACGAAGAATGACAGGACCGAAAGAGGAGCCAGCTTACCTGATAGTGAAGTTCACCGGTCACCGGTTTTATCTCCCTAAACTCTTTCCTTACTCCCTGCCAGATTAGCACCCCACAAAGAGACCACTGGCATCAGTCAACGAATTGTCGAAAATAGTCTGTGCAAATCTTGCCCTCCCATTAACGACGTCAAACGACTGGTTTGTCCATTTCTGGCCTCCCTAAGCTGGTCGTCCAAATTCGAGCTGCTCTATCCCGCGGGAATGGTATTGAAGATTTCTTCACCGTCGATATCGTACAAAAGGTAAATAAATTCGACCCAATTGTCGATAGATTACACCGAGCCAGCTGCCAATTAGGAGCAGCTTGTTAACGGGAACAAAAAAGTGCCTCGATCGGACGATCAAACGGATTCACGAACCTTTTATACGCACCGTGGTAGAACATGGACAAAGATTAGCGGCAGGAACAGAACGATTTGCTTTCACGCGGAAAAATACGTTGTTCAATAGAGTGTAACAATTACACGCGTATGTATTCGGTTATCTCGTGTACGTCTACGCGAGCTGGTATGTCTGTCGTAGCTGCGTAAGTCCTAGCAGGATCGAGATCCACTGCGTCATTGGCCGAGTGTCTTATGAACGGTAAATTGATTGTGTGTATCACGTGTTTTATACCCGGCGAAGGAACGCTCTCCGCACTCTCGCGGGTCTCGTGATTCCTCGATCGTTATATCGTGGCCCGAGGCCAATTACCCGCTGGTCCATAACTCTGAGCTGAATAAACCACGCGAGAGCCGACTGACTCCCTCGCTTCGACAAGCGCAACACCGAGAAAAAAAACAAACTATGCTCCACGAGAGATATATTGTTACGATGATAAATCAGCAATATCGAACTTTCGTGGATTTGTTTTTGTTTTTCGCTCCATGATTATGGAAAATTGGAACTGAGCAGGTTGGGCGATCATAGACCGAGAATAAAGACTGTAAATTCATATGCAGCGAACAATCACCTGGATGTAGTCATGTGATGGAAATGGACTTCTCGACAGTTGGTGCAGGCAAGTCGAAGTGCAGTCTCCGCGAAGTGCATAATCGTTCTTCCCCGTTACGCTATAAAGTGCCGTAATGATTTATTATTGCACACACACACACAGAGAGGGAGAAAGAGACCGGGTTGGGCTAACGTCAGGCTGAGGGAATGACGAAGGAACCGCCTGTGGAAATCTAATCCAAATACCCAGTTGGGTTTCCTTCTTCTATCGTTCAATCGTGCATCGCTTCGTTTTGTTTGTATTTTGATTTGTGAATTGCACAGTTTATTATTACTCGTTGACTTTCTCGTATTACTTGCTGATGGATCTCCCGTGACGAGGCTCGGCGGAGGCGCGATCGAGGTCAGGTGGTTTTTTGCTCGCCATATTCTAGGTCGAACTTTTGATGCACCAAAGTCTGCGAGTCACCTGACTTTATTCGGATTTTCGTACGCGGTTGATTCCGATGACGGGACGCGCTGGAGAAGCCGATGATCGAGTGGTCGGCTGCCTTTTTTTCTCTCCAGCAAGATTATTCGCGGATTATTACGAGCGTTGGTTTTATTTTGATTTCTTGCTGCCTCATTGAAGCACTTGATGCTATTTCGCGTACGAAATTGAGCTCCGACCGGTTTTTGTGGCTCGGGATTATTGTAGGCCGACGTGAAGTTCAATGCAGAAGGCCCTCGGGAGGTACCTGAATCAAAATGATTATTTATACAAGGTCAAGTTGATGATGGGGAGACTTCTCTTGGGCGCGCTTGGGACTCAATAACTCGAGGCACCGCGCTCGACTTCAACGAGCTGCTCGGGGATGAGAGACTGCGCAAAAGTTCGCTGAAGAAGTTCCAGGAAACGTGATTGCGTGTGCGTGTGTGTAGAGATGGTTAATGCGCACACGAGGCACACCTGCGAGATGACTCCGATTTGCGTTTTGCTTCGAGCATAGGTCGGGTCGAAGTGGACCAATGGGTGACGAGAGTCAACCTCATTGCTACACAAAAAATTCACGAGTCATGCCAAAAGAACGCCCCTTGGGTGTCTAAAAAGCAAATCGGTTGATCACGCCGTCTGGGTCTGATCTTGGATCGAGGGATAAGAAGAGTGATTGGCAATGAAGGCCTATAAATGGGAGATGGTTGGTCGATACTTCGTTATTTGTTGCCACCCTCGTGTTCATTTGTACAGCTGTAGAAGAAGGGTTCGGGGGGTGGAAAAATCTCAGGAATCTTCGGTTTTAGGTGAACGAAATGCTAATTTGCATCGACGGTCGATGAGAACCGTCACAAAGACTGATGGCGTTTATAGCCACGGGTAATGCTACCGTGAGGTGGATCGAGCGTGATTCCTTCATTCGCTCGGTTCGTCCATCATTACTGTAGTAATGGCTTTCAACGGAGAATACTCCCATTGCACCTGAAGCACCTGAATTGTGACGACCCTCCAGCTTCTTCAGGAAGCAAAAAATCAAGGTATCTTTCCCCATAGAATCCTGATGGCACGCCTACAAAGCATTTTTCAACGGCCGCTTGTGTCTACTTCCGTTAAGTTTTTATTGAAAGTAGAAACTTGACGACTTTCTCGGTCTTCATGGTCGACAAAGAATTTTCCAGCGGTCGCTATTCTGCGACACCCTGTCACCTTTTTTCCGAATGGAAAAAAGATGAAAGAATCTGCCTGGGTGATCCTGATGACACGTACCTAGAGTTTGTTTTCTTTCAGGAACTTGGTCTTGGATGGTTCTTGGGATGGTCCCGAAGGATGGTCCGGAGAGAAAGATCCTGAAAAGATGCTCCAAAGACAGGATGGCCCAAAAAGGATTGTCCTAAAGAATGGTCCTGACGATCCCCAAATTATTTTTCAATGGCCGCTATTCGGCAACTCCCTTTCACCTTTTTCAAGGAGTGAATAATCATCGAATACTTGCCTGGATGATCCTGATGACCCGTTCCCAAGTGGCGTTTCCTTTTTGGAAATAGAAAAAAATGAAGGATTCTCGGATGACACGTTCACAAAAGATTCTTCAGCTTTTCTTCAACGATTTTTCAGCGATTTCAGGATCCTTTCCCGGATGATTCCTCTCCGCGGCTCCTTTTGGCTCGGACTCTTCTAATCGTACGGCGAACGCGAAATGCCTCTGTGTGTTTATTCATCCAAGTGTGGCTGCGTGTGCGTGCTGGACCTCCGACGCTCTCGGCGCCCGTCGCGACCGCGAGATGCACGCTTCTGCAGGTGTTCGCGTATACGTATACACATTTATGTACGC
Organism: Ophion costatus; assembly: GCA_951751655.1. Taxonomy (NCBI): domain Eukaryota; kingdom Metazoa; phylum Arthropoda; class Insecta; order Hymenoptera; family Ichneumonidae; genus Ophion; species Ophion costatus. Next base: position 36,494,890 of record OX632362.1, on the reverse strand, counting down.
ACATACACCCGGATATACGTGGACGTATCATCTTGAGCAGTCGCCGAGCGCAGGAGGAGACCGCCTTCGTGCGAGAGACCCACTTGCAAGGCGGCCTACTTGGAGGAGTCTGCTCGAATCGTGCGCGATCCCCTCTCCCCCTCGTACCTCACGCTCCTATATGAACTTACACGTGTACGTGTGTATTCACGCGTGTACGTGTATCGAGCGGCGTTTACGGGGCCTCTAGACAGTGGCACATCGAAGTCTCAAGATTTCCAACTTGGGCGATTAATGGGTGTAAACAACGTAGAGTTGCGCTCGAATGACTCCACAGTGTGGCGGTTGTGGGCAGAATTTGCAGTACTCGGTGTGAATAATCATTCTCTGTACTTGTATTCGCTGCAGAGGAGCTCGTGAAATTCTCCTGATTGTATGGGGAATACGAGTGTTGAGGCGCTCGAAGTGTTCGAGCCCTTAAGGATGCTGAGTCCCAAATCGCAAATGATGATAAAATTCTGAAAATTTGGTATGTTTTTGTATGAAGTATTTCAGAGGTCGTGTAAAAATTTCACGACAATTAGGAAGCTCGTTATTGAACAATTAACATTCACAAATTAAATGTTGTTTTATGGAAATTGATGTAACTTTGCAATGAGTTTTTTTTTTGACCTCTCAATTTTATAATATCTACAATATACTGAAAGCAACGGAAACAAAACGAAGTTTATTGATACATTTTTTTTTATTTCTTGTCGTGAAATTTTCGTCGTGAAATTTTAACACGACCTCTTAAATACTTCATACAAAAACATACCAAATTTTCAGAATTTTCTTATCATTTTTTATTTCAACCCTTAAGGAGGTTGAAGTAATGATGATAGAATTCTGAAAATTTGGTATGTTTTTACATGAAGTATTCAGGAGGTCGTGTAAAAATTTCATGACGATTAAGAAGCTATGCATTGAACAATTGACATTAACATGTTTCATAGGGACTCAACATCCTTACGGCGTTACACCTGGAGGCCTGAAAAATTGCCAAATTCCGATTTTTTTCCCTGAGAAACAGTTGGTGGAAAAGGAACACATTCTTGTTTAGCACAAAGGGACATGTATTGAGAGCTTTTGTAAAAAATCACAAAAATACAGAAAAACACGGTGGCCGGCAGACGATACTGCTTGCAGAGTCGGTGGACGTGATATCTTGAGAACCACTAGATGGGTTCTTTCCAAATTTACAGGAGATGCGACGAGAAACATTTGAAGGTATTTGACGATCCCACTTTATGAAAATCGATCTTCATTTTTTTATAGTGACGTAAAAGTGCGACGCATTTTTCATAGATTTTTTATGCTCAAAGTTCAATTCGTCGCCACTTTGTTTAAAAAAATTATTTGATAAATCGACGATCGTCAACGACTCGTATTTATTGTTGACTTGAATAACACGTTTGGTTTTTAGATTTTAGATGGACTGTTTTAGCTGGAGAATGTCCACCGCCGAACGTCGCGAAAAAAAATTCATCATGGGCCGGAGTCCATGTTTTTGTTGTTTTTCTGCACTTTTTAAGTGATTTTTTTAAAGACTCTCAATATATGAACCGTTGCGTTTTAAAAAAATTGTTTTTTTTTCATGAATCGTTTCCCAGAAAAGACATTTGGAATTTTCCCATTCTTCGGGCCTCTGGGAGTGAACTTAAAATTTCATAAGTAAATACGATTTTTTTTCATTATCTATTTATATAACTCTGAATGTTAGTTTTTTAACTTAGTAAAATTGACCGAGTTATGACGGTTTTCGTGAATGGTCTTTGCGTTTTCCTCGAAACTGTTTTATGAAACGGTGTGAATAGTATCTCAAAATTTATTCGTCCGATTCACTTGAAATGTGGACAGAGCATGGTTTATACCATATTCTATCATATGACTGAATGATTTTTCGATATATCCATCCATTTGTTGATACCAAATAATTAAAGTAATTTCTTGGCTCCAAAATCGAATTTTTTGTTCTACAGCTTGCCATTTTCGTAATTTTGAAAGTATCCAAAAAGTAGCCGGTCATACGAAAGTTTCATTGTTATACTGAAAGTAGATGTTTTATTTTTCATTTTCGATGACCTTAGTTGCCGGAGCCACCTACATCGATTGGCGACATGCAGCAACGGCGGCACTTTGTGTAAATGATAACTCCCATGTTTATCAATATTTTTCCATTAACAAAAAACTCAATCTTGGCGAGTCTATATGTCAACTGCGTGGAAAATTCCGACCTCGTCATCCCAACACTCTCATCGGAAAATACATTCAAAGTCAACCTGTTTTTTGGGCGTAGATATGCAATGCCATAAAAAAGTGGCAAGTCAGTTGAAGCGTCAGTTTGCTGTATTTTCATTCCCGTGAGCAGCCACCGGTAGTTCTGAGTATCCTCCCAGGTGACGTGAAGTGAATATGAGTGAAAAAGAAGCACGTTGCCAACGGACGAAAGATCTCGTCTTGCCTCGCCAGAATCTGACAGCCATATTCGTGAATATGTGAAAAAAAGTGTGGTCGAGCGATGACGTGTATTTTGGTCATCCGGTCACGTGATCGAGAAGACGCAACCGCCAAATCGAGACTTGAATTCAGATGGAACATGGGGACCGGATGATTTTGCTTGCTAAACTGTCGATGTCAGGTATATCGAGGCAGCGACAAGTCCGCTACATCCTTCGACTTGAGGAACGAGGTTGCCTAGTGAAATCAGTTGTCGCCTCAAGGAAGAGAATTTTTCATCAACCAGTTATTGACAATTCATTCTCGACAATTGATCGACGATTATTTGACATCTGGAAGCACGTTGAAGTTTGCATCGTTGGGAAGCAACGGAATTTCTTCTTCTTTCTCAGTCCCGATGGCTATCTAAACTCCGAGAGCTATGGACCCCAATAAGCATCGCCAAAAACATTTCAGGGACATTTGTAGCCTAAATGTGCAAAAAGATGGGACAGTAAGAAGAAAAAATAATAATTTCGTTGCATTCCAGCTATGTAAACTTTAATGTCATTTGGTAACAAGCTCCAGTCCGATCAATCCATCAGCCCAAGAAGCGTTCTGAAAAATCCTGCCTGGTTGATTTTTCGTTGATGAACAAAAAAAAGCATCTCTTTTGACGAGGCCTCATTTCCCGCATGGCTGTTCTTCTTCACTCTCGTCACGCCGCCAAAACGACTGACCTGCCAAAATCTCCAGCTCCTCCACAATCGCCTCTTCTGATTGGTTTGATAAATTAGTGAATTGATCCCCGGGTTCGTTCGTGATATATTGACTCATCAATTTCTTTCATCGAGAATAATAGGAGTTTGCTTTCGAGTGGAATTATAGCTTTTATCATATCGGATGATCGAAGGACGAGAATTGGTGCGTACATAGTGAGCAATAAGAGTTCCCCTCGTATATTCATTATCGGCAGAGTGTTATGTGGCTTTCACGCGAAAGGGAACGACGATCGACGTTTTGTAAACGCGTACGTATACGTATTTATACGAGCACAGGTATACACATAGGAGGATCACGTGGCGAGCGTGAACGTGAAAGAGGGAACGCGCGGCGGTGTCCTCATCTCATCGTTGGGGACCCAGAGACCTGAATAGCCGTAGCCGAGGGGGCCTCGACGGGGCAGAGTAACGGTCCACGGATGAAGGTTAGCCTTATCCTCATGGTGCTCTGCCGCATTTTGTTCTCTCTCGCTCTCTCCCCCCCCTCTCTCTCTCTCTCTCTCTCTGTCTCTCAATGATGCTGATGACAAGAACACGATGATGAGAGGCCGTAGAGAAAGATGAGAAAGAGGGAAAGAGAGATCTAGGGAGGACGCAAAGACTGGTTTAACTTTGTACCGAAAGTTAATGGCGATCTGTCAGCAGTCAAGTGACGAGAATAATCTCCTAAGAAAAAGATTCCAACCATGGATGTCAAAGAATGCAGGGCGTCATGAGCTAAATATGCAAACATCCTCCATAATTACCTATTCCACCAATTGATTTGGATCTTCATGCGAGCACTGATTCTCATCTCCCTGGAGTAAAATTCTCGCCCAGTACGCTCATTACAAGCACCGAAAAAAACGTTACTTCGAACTGATATTCTAACTATTGGAAAAAACAGTAAACCCAATACCGAAAGCGAGGTGGCAATGACTACTCTCGTTTGACTGTCGGGGCATGTTTTACGTCCAAGAAATCACTAGCAGGCTCAAAGGTGCAATTTCGATGGTTTGGAAATACCTGACAGGTTTTACCATTTTTTGGGGGAACTCGAG